>UCOH01009950.1:0-24926 GCA_900474275.1 Synergus japonicus
TATATATATATATAATTTCTTAATATCAATTAAATGTGATAGATTAAAAATATTTTTTATTTTGTACTAGACTTATATCGATTTTATAACGTGACATCCACACTCCTATTCGCGCAGTTACAAGACTTCGCTAAGTCCCTATTGAGATGCACTCCATGCCGCTGTGTGACAAGTACGTAGCGCACTGTTTTATTTTCCGCGAACGAACTGCGACCGAACAAACTGTACTCGTTGGCCAATGTAACTTTTAGGTTGACGAGGGCGACCGGCTAAAGGCTAAAGTTAGACCAAATGTCCCTGGACACAAATTGTGTCCTTACTGACGCACGATCGATGAGCATGAAATAATTAAGGTAGAAGTAGTTGGCACATAATACTTACGGACGTAGAAATTTTTGCGTTTTTATTTCTTTTAGCTACTTTATTAGTAATTCTTTTTTTACGATCAGATTTATTATATTTTATCATTATCTCTTCAATTTGTTTCTTTATGAAAAAGTAATATTAGAAAAGTATTGCATGCAAGACTGCTTTCTAAAACATCAGGGTTTGACTATAAGCTTCTGCTTATATTACACCCACATTGATGAAGCAGAATTTAGTGATACAGGGCATTCAATTTTTCTATAGTCTTTTAATTTTAAAATAACATTTTAGGCTAGGTGTTTCACACAGAGTTAGGTAAAAAAAACATTTCATTTTTTAAAGAGAAGGTCAAAAAGTACTGTTAGCATGTTTTAAACCAATAAAAAACATTAAGGGGTAACAACACTCTAGGAATTTCAAAGAATCGATTTATTTTTGTTTAACTTAAACAGTACTTTAGAGTCTCAAAAACAATACCTACTTGGTCCTATAGCGAAAACAAAATTTTAACATGTTTAAGTTTCAATTTTCCTGAAGCGTCTCGGAGTTTTTATTTAGCATACTCATCGACATATAGAAATGGACCACTAACCCTGTGGGGAAAATGAAAGTAGGGTTTAGAGAGAGAAAAACTTGTCTCTTTCTAGGTATCGAGATATAACTAGATTATTTGATCCAAGATGGTAGAGATTAATCTCCACCAATAAGCTTTATCTAGAAAGAGACAGGTTTTCCTTTTAAGTTTTTTTCCTCTCTCTAAAGCCTACTTCCATTTTCCCCACAGAGATAGTGGGGAAATCCCCATTTCTGTATGTAGATGAGCATACTCGTCCGCCATATTGGATCCGCCATTTTTTTAATGCAATTTTTGACGCCAGATTCGTAATTAGAGTCCCCAAAAACCAATGAGTAACAGAATTTGGTCCATTTTATGCACATTTTATTGGGGATTTGGTACCATTTTGCATTTCTCATCTGTGCTTGTAAATCTTTAAACGTGTTTTTCGCAAAACGGCTTTTTTCAAATTGGGCGTACCGATTACTTTAACACCAATGCATAAATCGACTTCTAATTTTTACAGTAGCTTCACAAGTAGATTCTCTAAAGAAGTACGTAGCCGTTTTTTGATTTGATGTTAATTGCATCTTTATAAACAATTTACTGCTATTTTTTGGCAAAAATGCATTTTTAAGTTCTAAAATTCATATAAAAAAAATACTACGTACTTCTCTAGCTAATAGTATATAGTTAAAAAAAAACTTTGGGTTTTTCGTCCAGCTCTCACAGTTTCACAGAAATTAGTTCGTCCACGGAGCACCTTTCGAAAAACACTTTGCCGGAGATTACCTGTATCGCCGCCATTTTATATGAAAAAAAAATCAAATTTTTTTTTTCATACTTTAATATGTGTTAAATGAACCCTCTAAAAATAAATTCCATTCCTTTTCCCATACTCCCAAAATAAATTGCCAAAGTTAGGCTTCTTTTTGGGCTGCTAGAATGGTGTTACCCCTTAAATGGAACTATAATCGGGAACATATATTTTTTTAATAAAAAAATTACCTAATTTCGATTAAAAGTTAAAAAAAAACGAAAAGTGACTTCAACAAGGGAGGTTCAATTATTGTAAAATGTTACACAAAACGTTTTCGACATGAACCGTTTTCCCCTTTCTTTAGGATTAATTTAGAAATATTGTTTAAAATTCAGAAAAATTTTTGTTCAATTACCAGTTTAAAAAAAAATTGACTCTGAAAGGGAGGTTTAATTGTTGTAAAATGTTGCAAAAAACGTTTTTAAAATGAAAAATGTTGGTGCAAGCGAACATCCAGAAAGGGTGGAATTCATAACATGGGTGTGGAGTATTATATGCATATTATTATAAATAAAAATAAATAAATTCTTCACCCTTTTAACTTATTATTTCCTTCAGTTTATGCAAGCAGGAGAGTGCAAGTTACACGGTACGACCTACGCTAACGGCAGGATACCAAAATACCGTGCCGGCGGGGCCCGATGTCATAATGAGCAACATGTGAGCATATCCACAAAAAGTGTCATTTTCGCCAAAAAAAAGTTCAAAATTAATCTCAAGGCACATTTTTCAAATTTTTTTATACATTCTAAATACATATACATAGAAACACATTTTTTATGCATACGCAAACTTTGCACAAAATATTTAAGGGATTATTTTCTTTCTGTTTCGCTACATTTACTGCTTCTTTCAAATTTTCTGATGAAGAAACTGTTTAAAGGATTAATGTAAAATTTGTCCTGTATATTTATTAATGTATTACATGTTCAGATTATACATATGGGGCATTATTCCTTAAGTGTACCACCCTCAGAATTCGACTTTGTCTGATCGAACTCAAACTTGGGTAAAGTATAGTCCTACTAGGTACAACTTTACAGGAAAAAGATTTTTTCGATTTGATAAAAATTTACCGTGATAGGGGAGGGGGAATTTTTCAAATTTTTTCGAATTTGTGCGGTTTCGTGCTATTTCAAAGGTATTAAGTTCCTTTCCTATGGAATATAAAATTTTTGTCCCAGATGTTTTTGATAGCTTTTTCCTGGTCTATTGAATGTTTATAACCATTTTTAAAAAAATTGAAAAATTGATCGATTTTTTTAAAAATAAAAATATTTTTTACTTTTGCAGAAAAAAGGTATGTTTTTCTTTTGGTCTCAAAATAAAGCCGTTTTTTGTTTTCGAGAAATTAAATAAAGAGTAAAGCGCCGCGTCGACGGTGCTCGACACTACTAGGCTTCTCGCTCGGCGGAACTTCTTCGGACTCATTTATCGTATCAATTATGAATATTTTTTTATTATTTATTAAACTACTCTCTGCATTGTACAGAGTTGAGTCTGTCATTAAAGTTTTATAATGCCTGCAATACAGTCATTGTAGGGGCGTAATATTAAGGAAATAAATTTCTATCTAATAAATATATTGTAATACGTGGAAATAGTCTTTTTCCTTAATATTACGTCCCTACAATGAGTGTAATGCAGGCATTAGAAAACTTTAATGACAGAAATATGACACTTTTCGAGTGTCATATTTGGAGCCCATATACGTATATAACCATTCTTTTAAAAATTGAAAATTTGACCGATTTTTTTGAAAATCAAAATATTTTTGACTTTTGCTGAAAAAATGCAGGTTTTTTTTTTTTCTTAACAGAGCTTAAATCTTTACCTTTCGATGCTGTAAATTTCATCTTGACGTTTTTTGTTGTTTTCGAGAAATTAAATAAAGAGTAAAGCGCCGCGCCGTCGGGGCTCGAGAATATTTATTATTTATTAAACTGCTCGCTGCGGCGCTTTACTCTTTATTTAATTTCTCGAAAACAACAAAAAACGTCAAGATGAAATTTACAGCATCGAAAGATAAAGATTTAAGCTCTATTAAAAAAAAAAAAAAAAAACCTGCATTTTTTCAGTAAAAGTCAAAAATATTTTTATTTTCAAAAAAATCGGTCAAATTTTCAATTTTTAAAAAAATGATTATAACCATTCGATAAACCAGGAAAAAATCTATCAAAAACATGGGCACAAAATTTTGTACAGTACCGTCGGAAATTGTCCGTACGATTGGCGCAAGCACTATTAAAAATCACTGCTGGCTTTGAACTACGATAACTCGGTGAAAAAAGAGATAGAATATTAAAAAAAAAAACAGTTGGAAAGCTTATGAAATTCCACTTCAAGTGGTGCCAACCAGATTTTTTTTGACCTTCTCAAAAGAATACAGCACGTGAGAAGTTTTTTAAAAAAATTCAAGATTTTGTCAAATTTTGTACCTCGACTTCAACTTTTTGCATGAGCTAGGAAAATTCTTGCAGAAATTTGAAAATTATACGACATAGAGCCTAAATCTTTAATTTAAGCCAAAGAAACTTAAAAAATCTTCATTGGTTCTCGAGATACGATTAAAAATGTTCAATCGTATTTGAAGTAGGCGAGCAGCATACCGGCCGAGAGTCGTGATCGTCGATTAAAACTTAACTCAAATGCGATTGAACATTTTTAATTGTATCTCGAAGATACGAAAAGATTTTTTAAGTTCCTTTGGCTTAAATTAAAGATTTAGGCTCTATGTCGTATAATTTTCAAATTTCTGCAAGAATTTTCCTAGCTCATGCAAAAAGTTGAAGTCGAGGTACAAAATTTGACAAAATCTTGAATTTTTTTAAAAAACTTCTCACGTGCTGTATTCTTTTGAGAAGGTCAAAAAAAATCTGGTTGGCACCACTTGAAGTGGAATTTCATAAGCTTTCCAACTGTTTTTTTTTTTAATATTCTATCTCTTTTTTCACCGAGTTATCGTAGTTCAAAGCCAGCAGTGATTTTTAATAGTGCTTGCGCCAATCGTACGGACAATTTCCGACGGTACTGTATATTCCATAGGAAAGGAACTTAATACTTTCGAAATTGCAACGAAACCGCACAAAATCGAAAAAATTCGAAAAATTCCCCCTCCCCTATCTCGGTAAATTTTTATCCAATCGAAAAAATATTTTTCCTCTAAAGTTGTACCTAGTAGGACTTGGAGCCGGTTTACATCATCGAGTTTAGGCGTGTGTAAGTATAGTTACGCACGCATAGAACTTATAGAATTCATTTGTTTTTTTTTAGATTTAACCTCTTGGGTTATGTTTTTCTTTTCTGCTTGAATGACAACCCTTTTTTTTGCTCTCTTCGAGGCGCAAGATTCGCTCCTCCTAACAGTTCTACGCGCGCGTAACTATACTTACACTCGACGGTGTAAACCGGCTCTATACTATATCCAAGTTTGAGTTCAATCAGACAAAATCGAATTTTGAGGAATAATGCCCCATATAAATCCATATTATGAATATATCCCATTATAAAAAGAACGTGCATTTCAGTTAACTTCATAGCGTTACTTTAATTTCTGACATTAGCGTAACTACTGGTTATGCCTGAAGTGTGCAGTAAGCCTTAAATTAATACAGTCTATGTTGTAGAATTTATTTTATATAAAGAACGATCGCGGTTAATGTCCATTTTCTCGACAAGTTTCTGTTGCTGAAATTATCTCTATTTTCGTCCGTCTAAATTAAGTTGATCGCGACCCAGTTTCCGCCATACTTCGATAACAACTCTTTGCATTGTAAAATTCGTAGAATATATTTTCGTAATATAAATTGTGTTTATCTGTAAATTCGGGAAAGCGTTATATGTAGATGTATAGTGAAGAGCAATGGCATGGGTACAGGATGATATTTTTCGAAAATTAAAGCAACACTTACTGTTTACTAGAGTGAATCGAGCATTAAAATTTAAAAAAGAAATATATAGGAAAGATCGGGGCTATTCCGTCAATATTTTTTCAATTGCATTTTTAATAAACAAAATGCGATTTTTTCCTCAAGTGCATGGGGTACGTTATTATATAGCGAATTTATTATAATAAATAACATAATGTACATTGAAATATTGTTTATTGTTTTAGGTAGAAATATAATCACTATAAGAGTCGTTTAAATCCGGTGTCTATTATTTATTCTGAATCGATATATTTGAGTCTTCTTTCTACAGCATACTTTATGTCGTGTATATTATATTGCCACATAATATTCAATTTCACGAAACTCTGTCTGTGACATTTGTACATTAAGAGGCATTTAGAGTATCGAATGCACGTTTCTCAAATTCAGTGTTAACTGGATAGAGGGGGGTAACGGGTAAGTCCCGATGATGAAATAGCCCCGCTCTCCTCTATTTTCTAATGCACACAAAATATTTATCCTATTTAAAGTTCAGGCAATATCTTTTTCATACATATATTACGTGTATTGAGGGGCAGTCTGTCATTCTCAATGACTTTTGGCAAATATTTTTGGCTTATAGTAAAATCAATTTATTAATATCAGACTTTTACTACATAAAAAAGAGATTTGAAGGTAACTCAGCAAATTTTTTTTTTCTTAGGGGCATATTTTACTTACCATATGAGCAAATTTAAATAACCCCGTTTTTTCCCCACAATTTTTACTTTTTCAAAAAAATAATAATGGACATTCGTCAAGAACGCGAAGACGGACTGTTCAGTCCGTCTGAATAATAATAATTGAATAATAGTTCAGTTCACTATTATTTCTTTGAAAAAGTGAAAATTGTGGGGAAAATGGTGTTATCTTAATTGGCTCATATGGTAAGTAACATATGCCCTTAATGTAAATAGCCACAGTATGGCAGCCTGAAGTTATCCCTTTTTGAAAGTGGCTCCATGTAGTTAGTGAAATATAAAATAGGCGTTTTTTATCCCCAAAACGCTATCCCTTTCTATCCACTACTGTATCTCCGAGTCCGGTGATATTTATCTCTTTCTATCCTTCAGTCTATCCCTATGTAATATGTATTTCTTTCTATCTCTCAGTTTATCTTTACGCAGAAAAAATTTTAATTTCTTTCTATCCCTACAGTTATCTTTCCCTTATTAGCTTATTAATTTTTATATTTTAAACACACATATTAATTTTATAAATACACTATTTTATATGAATGTTATTTTAATCTTACCGCTAACGCATATAACACTGAAAAATTTGTATTTATAGGGACGCGAACCCGTGCGCATCGAGTCCGCATTTCAGCGTTTAATTCACTGAGCTAACAAAGGATTTAAGATTTATGTTGAAAAAACCAATACCTTTTAATTACCGTTACCTTCATTTTTTTAAACAATCGAATAAATATTAATGAAAATTTTTTAATTCTATTCAGTACTAAAGCTATAAAAAATTTGTAGAATAAGTGTGCCAAATTTGTGCTTGATAAGTGAAAACATTCTTTCTCTAGAATGTCAGCCAGGTCAAAAACATTGTTTGGAAAAAAACTCGTCAAGCGCCTCAATACATTTGAAACCCTCGTCTTGCCGTGCATGTTTTTACCTGTTTTCGAGTTTTCTAGTAAATAACACTTTCTATAGCAATTTTACATACAATTTACTATACAAATCTGAATATTTTATAATTTCGATGACAGCTCGGTGCAAGCCCGAGCGGTCGGCGCCAGTTCCACGGATTTTGGGGGGAGCCAATATCATTCTCAGGAAAATTCGGGAGTTTAAGCGGACATCCGACCCTTACCGGTGTAACACAACATCAAACCACGCCGACAGTAGCAGTTACTAACACAACTCCAAAGGAGAAAATCAATGAGGCCCTGTACAAATTCTCCGACAGAGAAGGATACTGCATCATAATAACCTCGACGTGATGAATTCATTCAACTCCGCAAGTTGGGAATGTATTTACCAGTCGCTCGCTGAGGAGAAGAAGATGCCCAGTATCGTCTTAGGATCATCAGAAACTATTTCAAGAACAGAAAGCTAATCATACTAGCGGAGAAAGGCAGAGTTGTGTTCGTCCATAGGGGTCCCTTCTTGTGGATCTGTATTTACGACGGGATACTAAGGCTAAAGTTACCAAATGGGACATCGCTGATCGGACTCGCCGATGACCTGACATTAGTTGTGGTAGCGGAAGCAACAGTACCTCGATAGATAGCTGGACGAAAAATGGTCTTTCCAGCACCATGTAAAGGAAGCAGCAACGAAAGCGTTAGTGGCCTGTACGTCACTGATGCGTCTTATGCCCAATATAGGAGGACCTTGGCCAGCACGTAGGCGTTAGTTCTGGATGGTGGTGGAGTCGATTTATCTGTACGGCCAGCGTGCTTGGGGTTCTCCCAACCAGGTAGTTGGCCCTCGCAAGCCTATACAACAGAAGATGAGAAGAAGAAAATTCGAGTAAGTGCAGGAGAGACGTTGCTAATGTTGTGGAAAGACAGATGGGATTCGTCAAACAAAGGCCGCTGGAATTATGTGCTCATATCGAGGATAAACGAGTGAGTTCTACGTGAACACAGGGAGTTGGAATACCGCCTCATGCAGGCACTCAGCGGGCACAGGTGTTTCGGTACCTATTTGCTCGAGAGGAGACACAAATTTAATAGCAACTTCCGCTTCTGCGGCGAAGATAAAGATGATGCGGAACATATCTGTTCGCGTGCCCAGCGCACGAGCAGGAAAAAAGACAGGCATCTGAAAGACAACCTAATAACGACCATGCTTCCGACACAGCAGAACTGGGACCAAATAGCCACCTTCATCAGTGAAGCTATAAAAGCCAAAGAAGAAAAGAAGAGAAAAGAAAAAAGATATGACTTAACCCTTTGAGTCCGTACGTGCCAAATCTGGTACATTCAATTCGTAGAGCTCCCCACAATTTCCTGGAGGCAAAATTAGAAAGTTTTCGTGTTAGTATCTTCAATCGACGTTACATGTAACCACTAGGACTCATAGGTCCACGAAATGTTTATTTAAAAAAAAAATTTTTTTATTATTTAAATTAAATTTTTGTTTCTTTTTTTTTTACTTTATGCACGGTATTAGTGGGAATCAAAGCTAGATCTAAAAGGAGAGCATTTTCATTGAACTGGTTATAGGTGCCGGACCTAAAGGGTTAAGAGTGATCAAGACTGAAGAGAGATCACGACTAATAGGCTAAGGAATACAGCATCCGAAAAAGAATTCTTTGGGATTGAAAAAGGCCCCACTGAAATAATACTGAAGAGTGGTGTTGGTGGGTGCTAGGAGAGGAAAAGGGAAACTCGCTTTGAGAATGGATACGATTCACTCGGTCCATCCGTAAGGATGTAACGGGCAGTCTTGTCGCCCGTCACATATTCCTATCCTTCAATTTCTATCGCTATCAAATTACGTCACCGAGCGGGCGGAGCGAGAGTTTCATCAACCGCTTTCCCTCTACCACCCGCCGGCTACTTATTACGTAACTACAAGTGCTTAAAAGTAATAAATCGACGCGTAATGAATCAGTTCGCTGAGGAGCAGCTCGTCTGCACTCAGTGAAACTCATCTGGTCTCTCTGCTAGCGGGTTAACACCATAGCAGAAAGACCGGGACGTAACCTGGACATCTTCTTCAGGGAAATCCACTAGGTGTGCGACTGGCAGGCACCCCTACAGTCGTACACTCAGATAAAGGATATGTCGGCTATCACCGACCTATCCTGGGACAACCTGAGGATGATTTACAGAACCTAGGGGAATTTAACATCCATTCTTTCTATCCTAAAAGTGAAACCATCTGTTACTTGACCAGCGGGCACCCCCATGGTCAACTTTAGAGGTAAAGGATGTATTGATTTCATAATCAACCCATCCTGGGGCACTCCTGTCTAAATCGTACCTGGGGAACGTCATCGAAGAGAAGACAAATCATAATCTACCTCTTCTTTCTCTCTCATCCGTACCGTACCACATATCGCTTAGAAAGAGAAGGATTCAGGAGATAGCGCCCGTCTCGACCGCTGGTGATACGTAACTTACGTAGCGACGTCACTAACCCTCTCACTCGCTTATGCTTACAGGTACCGACTTAAAGATCGCACACGATTAATCTCACACACACAGACATGCGCTCACTCTCTCGTACACAATGTCCGCTCTCTCTCATGTACACACCGCATATAAAACACCAACACAAAAACGTCAATTTAATTTAAATTCATCATAAATATCAATTTGTATTATTATAGAGTTATCATTTAATATCCAAATTTCATTTAAATTCGATTATTCTCATAAATTCATCTAACTTCTAATTTAGAAATGTATATTATAGGAAAATATAGCACTTATATTATTTTTGTTAAATATAAACCAATGGTTAATTTATTTCTTGCCCTTAAAATTGATCCTGGCTCGACTGAAGCGTCCGGTGGGGCAAAGATAATAAAGATGTGACTACCAGATAGAGGAGTCATCAAAAGCACACCGTTACAAGGAGAATGTGGTTTAGTGGGTATGCCAATGTGGTCTATATCATTTTGGAGCTTATAAAAGATTGTTCACAGCACGACTGCGGAAAGTTCGATTTTCCGTGCCTCCGTAAACTCGGGAAAGTTGCCGATTTTTGAGCTACTCACTTTACAACACTAGTTTGTAAAGTATGCTACTTTACACCTCTAGTGATTGTAAAGTAGTTAAAGGAACAATGTAAGGCATATTTCTTCTCTAGCATTTGTTGACCGATAACAGGTAGTACGACTGACCTGACAAATATCAGAGCATATTCCGAAAATCGAACTTGGCTTAGACTCGCTATGAAAAGTATTGTACTTGGCATGTGAGAAGCAAACAATTCTCGATTCGTATGATGGCATCACTCACCTTCGGCTCGTGGCACCAACTTCTCACTCATCGTGATTTACCTACTTTCCACACTTGTCAAGTAAATAGCTATTGCTCCTTAAGGGCATGTGAAACTTTGAAAAAATTGATGTTTAAATAAACCAATGATTCTTCCACAAAAATTAATATTTTGCTGAGAAATTTTGGAAAACAATCGAAACGGAGGTTTATTGACTCCGTTTAGTTCAAGTGATGAAAAAAAGGCATGTTAAAACGCTCAATTATTAATAAAAAAAATCTGATAAAATTTCTGTACACTCTTGAACACTTTACCTTTAATGGCACATCATAAAGATTGCAAAAAGATTTTTAAAAATATTCTATTTTTAATAATAAACACACCTACTTCTCGAAAATGCAGATATATTTACTAAACAAATTTGTGATTCTGGAACGACCCGCGATGAACAAATCGGGTTAATTAAACAATTTTAAAAATATTGGAAAATTTAACAAATATATACAAAGCTTCCTGTACCAGAAAACAAATAGAAAAGAAATTCAGAATGATGCAGCCAAGGACAGTTTATAGGCATCCGCACTTCCTTAAATGGTGAGCACCAGGATAATGGTGAGTGTATTCGACATTGGCAACGTCATGAATATAACAGTCTGTTCAACATGACACCATTTGTGAATTTGTCAGAGAAATTTCAATTCCTCTAAGGTATTTTTTCTATCTGGTAAATTCATGAAATGCCCGTATATATAAAACTAGCTGTGAAGTAAATCTCAGGTGTATTATTTAATTCTATTTATATTTTTTGTACTCATTTGTGGAGCACTTTGCTTTCTCATTATGATGAAGTTCATGTAAATGTATTTTCTTCCTCATAGACGAATCATTAACGATGTCTTTAAATATTAAAAAATATATTTCATTATTTTTTCTTGAAGCAAGAAATCTTTTCATATTTTGTAACGCAGGAAATCTTTTACTTTCTTACATGTATATTAGCTTTGAATTTTCGTTATTTGAAGACTTACAGAAGAAAATTAAAATTTTCAAAATTAAAAATAATCATAATTTGGTTAATATTAAGTAAAATGCATCAACCTTAGAGATCAATCAATTCACCTCGATGCAAGGAATCTTTCTTTCCTGTATATAAGCTTTGAATTATTATTATTTAAAAAGTTGTATTCAAAAAATCAATTTTATAAAAATAGGGTTGTTTCACAATTGGATGTCACGTGACTCAGAAGTTTTCATTATTATTGACATGTAAGACGATGTGATTTTGGTTGAAATTAACTAAACTTATGATAAAGAGATTAGGCCACGGTCTGGTGTCAAATGTGACTATTTTCTCTCTATACCTTTACTTATTAATAATTATTTTATTTTTATATTTGACAATAACAAGAACTTCTATATCACAGTATTATAGACGTATTAGGCACACAGTAGTGCATCAAGTTAAATCTTCTGAGAATATTTACGAAGTCATAATTACCTTAAAACTTCGATACCATAAACATATCTATTTTCGGTAGAACTCTGCTATTGGCTTTAACGAAACCTTGGTTTGGCATTTTTGAAAACAATATTTTCTGACTTCTATTTTCGACATACACAAAACAAAACATCGACAGAGACACTGACGCATAAGCTGTGGTTGGTCGAAAATCCAACCCCTATGACGTCAGAGTGGCCCTCCAATCGAAATCGTGATAGAAAATTCAAATTTCAACATTAAATTAAAAAGTAGTAAATAATACATAAAACATATTTTATTGACGTTTTTAAAATTATAATTATATAAACTATAAGTTTTATTCATTGGAAAACTAATATCTAATTTTAAAAAGAATCCTATTATTATATAAATGTACATAAAAATGTTAAAATTCAATATTTTGAAAGGGCACGTTTTGAGACAATAATATTCGACAATACACACATCCGGGCAATTGGTTAGAATTTTTTACTGGACGTTTATCAACTGGGGAAAGTTTAATTAAACAATTTTTAAAATATTGGAAAATGTGAGAACAACATACCTTTATCTATGAGGAAGCAAAACAGACTGCATATCAACATAACTATGAAATACTGTACCATGGTGAAAAATAATACTGATAGCAGGCATTTTCAAAAACATTTCATTATTGATTCAAATATTTGATTTATGATATAATCATGCTACGAATTCTACAGCATATTTCTTTGAATCAATTGTGTTTTTCAGCACATGAGGAAAAAAAATTATATATAAACTGAGGGAAAATATGAAAAAATTACAATTTTTGAACTTCTAATTCTTCTGACACAATAATTTTCATATATTTACTGTATTGATTATTTTTATTTGATTGAAAAAATGAAAAAATAAAAATAAATTTTTAGAATTAGTAAATTATAATGTATACTTGCAACTGAAAAGAGGCCCCATTTGTGTAAGAAACTCTTGCTTACTTGTATATATTACCATGTAAAATCACCTAATTTCGGGCATAACCATAACTGTGTATACCGATTTTTATTATTAATTATTAATTTGAGTAAAGAAAAATGGTGTCTGCAGTTAGTCATTTAAAAAAATGGGTGATTCTGCAATACTTTCAAGACGTAAAAAACAGACCTTATAGTTAATCAAACTAAGGTATGTTCTTAAATTATTTTTTGTACCTCCTGTTTAAAATATTATTTTCCAAATCAAAAATCAAAATTAATAAATAATTAATTAAATTAATTAATCATAAATTTAAAATTATCAAGAAGCTTTGAGAACAAAACTCAATAATGCACACACACATTCACACAAGTTTGTATGAATCGTAGAAATACATGAATATTTCTCTGATACAAGATCAAAGAAATGATTTTTTTGAATTAAACAAAGTTTGTTTAATTCAATGGAATTTTCTTTAATGAAAAAATTTATCTCTTCATATTAAAAAAATTTCTTTGAAACAAAAAAACTTTTTTTAATTCAAAGAAATATTTTCTTTGAACCTATGTATCAAAGAAATGTGTCTTTGATTGAAACACACATTTTTCTGAGTGCATAACTGCCATAACTCAATATTATACCAAATTTAAACATGAAAATAAAATATTAAGCATTCATTGAACATAGAAAAAGCAAAATAATTTTATTTCAAATTTTTTACTTATAATTTCATGCAACTTAAATTCCTAACTTATCAGATACAGAGATTCATGGTAACTTAAAATACAAATTGAGTAGCCTCTTGGGAAATTGTACGCGTAATACATCCTTACAGTAGAATATAGTTTCTACTTTCTACCAGTAATGGTCTGACAGTGCGCGACTTTATCTACTTGAGATATAAGCATCAAGCGATGAAATAGATATTACCTAACGAAGAACACACCAAGGTAATTTTTCTACAGCACCTATATTTATGACTGATGCTTTTCAAAAAATTCTTCACTTGTTAGACAATTTTTTTAAATCAGATTTCTCTCTGGCAGAAAAAATATTTCGATAATGCCTAATCGTTTCCCAATCAAATCTATATAAATCATGATTTGGAGAATCGTGATTTTGACATAACTGCACCCTACCATATCAATCCTGTTATCTTAAAACTGAAAAATAAAATCACCTCGAAGATTTTTTTTTGTATTTTAGATGCAAAAAAAAAATGGATAAGTATTTTTTTATTTCCACATGATACTTTTTATATAGGGACGAATGAAAAAATTATTCGTTTTTTTTTAAGGAAGAAATATGCAATTGTTTTAAATAAATGACATGTACGGGAAATGGAAATCTTAAAAATCGTTCTTTTAGGGATTAAAATATTCTTTACAGTTTTGAGAATATATGTAACTACTAAATATTTCAGCTTGAATCGTTGGGTACCTTTTATTAGAAAGATAATTTTTTAGAAACGGGTCAGCTTCGAGCGCGAGATATAATTTGTTTTTCTCAGAATCAAATATTTTAATAATTATATTGGGCATGAGAATCAATTTTAACACTCATAAGAAACATGTAATTTGTTTTTGTTTGATGCTAATTGTTATAAATAAATTATACATATCAACAAATACATGGATGAGGTGCTCAATGGCAAAATTAATTTTTTATTGACTAAAAATGCTGAAGTAGCCAATAAGAATAATACTCGTATTAAAAGAATGACCATATATCAATAATTACTATTGTTATAAACATTTTAATATTTTAATATTCATGTTTTCATAGAAATACGTTGTTTTTTTTATTCAATACATTTAAGACATATTTGAAACAGATTATTTAAAATAATCACTTATAATCAATAAATATTCATTATTTTTAATAAGAAAAATTATTTGTTGAATTATTTTTTTGTTGCTTCCTCATAAAGAAAGCTAAGGTAGTGGACCCGATACTCGAACAGTACCCGATAGTCGAACACTGTCACAGTTATTTAATTTTAAAAAATGATATACATTTTTATCGTTTTCACAAAAAACTTTATAAAATACTTTAATATTTTAAGTTATTATTTAAAATGTAAAAAAAAAACGAAAAAGTGGTACCATCGTTTAGAAAAAAATAAAAGTTCGTTTTTGCCTCGTTCCTTGTGTCTATAGCTAAGAAAGACAGGTTATTGTATTTTGATTTTCATCATCAATAAAATCTTATTTTAAATTTAGAATGGTTTAAATGGAAGTGAAATTATAATATAGTTAAGAAAAAAGAGGTGAGTAAAGTTTTGTATTGTTTTTTATATATTTTTATATAATTCGGATTGCACTGTTCGACTACTGCTCCTTATAAGTCAATCTTTAAATATATATATATTTTTTAAGTTAATGTTTAAAAAATCTATATTTTCTTGTTTAAATAGTTCAAAGAATGTTTATCTTTAAAACTAAAAATATCTTGATACGTTTTTCCGTAATGTTTCATAAATGTCTAATACAACATTCTAATCAATTGGCCGGATGTGTGTGTGTGTGTGTGTGGGTGTGTGATTGTCACCGCTTTTTTCTCCCTATTAACATAAAGACAGTTGTAGATAAATTGATGCAACTTGTAAGGTATATTGGCTCCACCTATATCTCAAAACGTGCCAATAGATTTTTCAAAATATTGAATTTTAAAATTTTTACATGTACATTTAGAATTTTGGTAAAACTGATTTTTTGACAATAACTTCTCAAATAATCAAAATTCAAAACTTATGTAAAGGAGATGAAGATTCCTTGCATCGAGACGAATCGATTGACAAGTAGGATTAGATATTTTAATTGAATATTAATGAAATTGTGATTATTCGTAATTTTGAAAATTTTTCTTTTTTCATATATTGGTTCGAATAAGAACACTAATCCTACAGGTGAATCGATTCGTCTCAACGCAAGGATTCTATGAATGAGGCAAATTGTATTGAAACAAATCGTTATTGCTTCCTCTATGAGGAAGGAAGCAAAGTGCTCAAAAAATGAACACAAAAAATATAAATATAGTTAAATGGAACACCCGGGATCGAATTCACAACTAGTTTTTTATTATTGAAATATTACTGTTCACTTGTCTGATGGAAGATGTTTCTGTTGAGGAAATAATTTTTTTCTGAGTCAAAATTACTAATCTTGGAATTATTTAATACTTTTTGTTATTAACAATAAGAAATATTTAATGATAACAGTTCACGAACTGGAAGATTTTTCAAAATCAATAATTTTTTCTACTCCATATGTTTACGGGACTATGATAGTTTCTCATTTTCAAGAAATCGATCTTTTTCTTTTTTGCATTTTTCCATAGCTAATCTTTCTAAAAATAAGTACCCAAAATTTTAAATCGATATATTTAATCGTTTTTAAATGGAAGCACTATAAAGCGGCACTGTTCATTAGTGCTAAGATAATTGCGGGCTAGAAAAAAAAACAAAAAAACATTTTGAAACAAATTTTAAAATGCATGAAAAACCTTCATACAACCATAAAAAGGGCTCCAGAGCAAAACAGGTCATCAAATCGCGCAATAGGAAGATAAAATCTATCGCAAATCAAATGACAACTTTTATAAACAAAAAACGAACTTTCTTTAAAACAAAATTTGCAATTTTTTTTTTTCAAAACTACGCCATTTTTATAATTTTTAATATTTTTAAAAGCTAGAGGTCCATCCTGAAGAGAAACTCATGTAATTTACTAAATTTTTTTTTTTTTTTCTAGCATCCTGCCATGGCCGACACCGCCACTAGTATTTCAACTTTTTTTAAAGGACATTTGCGGTTCGCCTTGTATCTCCGCTTCCAATGAATATTTTTTGACGAAAATTTTATGATAAATACTTGAAAACATGTACAATATACTGCAAACATTTTAGAAAGATTAAACTTGTAGTTTTCTTTTTTAAAATCTTCAAAAATTACTGTGTTTTTCATCTGAGAAACTAGCATAGCCCCTTAAACACTTGTAACTTGAAAAGTTTGCATATCATGTTGAAATAAAAAATAAGTATCTATTTTTTTTTGTGTCGGAAATACAAAAAACAAATATTCGAGGCGATTTTATTTGTCAGTTGTAAATATGATATAGAATCACCCATATTTTTGCGGAAATGATCGAAGCATGACTTCATAGTTAAAAAAAAAAAAATAAAAATTACTTGTCGGGCCCTCATATGTATGCATGAGCATAAGTTGCCAACTTAAGTTTTAGCTTATGACGCAATAATTTTTGCGTAATATTGTAGGAAAGACAGAATGCAACAACAATATTCGATTAAAAACACATTTTCTCGTCAAATTTCAGGTTACAATGTCAATTAATTCTACTATATATATATATGTTCATAAAATATGAACGTCTCTACAAAACCTTGTAATGAATAAGTCAAAAAAAATTCCTAATAAAAAAGATTCACTATACTGTAAGCATATTTTAATTATAAACGTTTTTGCCATTAATCATTTTTCACGTTTACATAATGAACTTTCACGTGCTACATTTTTAAAAGAAATAAGTTAACGGCATGCGCTGCCCCGTGGTTTGTGAAAATTTTTTTTCGAAGTCACCACGGCCAAACGAAATGATATATCGATTTCAAACTTTGGGATATGGGAAATGAGAGACTAAATTGCGTTTTAAAATTTAATTTGAGTAGTAATTTTGAAAAAAAATCCCATCCCTACCTTACCAACTTAGCTTTTTTTTTTTAAATTACTACTCAAATTAAATTTTAAAACGCAACTTAGTGTCTCATTTCCCATATCGCAAAGTTTGAAAGCGATATATCATTTCGTTTGGTCGTGGTGACTTCGAAAAAAAAATTTTCACAAACCGCGGGGCAGAGCATGCCCTTAAAGGTAAACATCGTGAAAGTATAAACATTTTATTAATTTTCGCTTATATGGTTAATTATAGAGGACGATGCTATCTCAATTTCTAATAGTGCTACAAAGCTCTATTAAGTAGTTAGGCCACTGCAGTGCACGAAAAAATAAACATATTTCAGGAATTTTTTTTTGCGCAATAAAGATCTTAATCGAAATTTGCGGTGAGAGTACCGTGCAGAAAATTTTATGGAGTTCTGACAGGGTCCTGGTCAGTTTTCCGTACTTCTGATGTGGCTCTAATCAGGTTAACTGGCAAAGCTTGTATCGCTTTGGCGGAATATTGCCATAGTTAACGAAAACTGGCCAGGGCCTTGTCAGCTTACCCTAAAAATGTCCGAGCAAATGCCCCAACTAAGAAAAACTGTTTATTATACGTAAAAATATTCTGCGGATTCACTATTCACAATATATTATTGTATTATATATTTGTTTATTATATATGTATTATATATTTGTTTTCTATAAACAAAACTCCTGATATAAAAAGAGGTATTAATTATATAGAAACAATAAGTGATTTTAAGAAACTTTTAATGAATTTCAAAATAATGCACGGGAGTTTTAAGATTTTAGAGTACTATACACTTTTTTCAGTATTTGAAAGAATTTAAAAAAAATTTCAAGTGATTTCAGGCAAGTGATTCTAAGTAATTTAAAAGGATTTACAAACAATGTAAGAATTTTCCAGAGATTTCACAAGATTTAAAAATTATAAGATATCGTAGAGGAATTTAAGAGATTTCAAGTGATATTAAAGAATTTAAGAGGGTTTTAAGAAATTTTAAGTGATTCTATGGAATTTAAATGGATTTTAAGATATTTTCCAAGATTTCAAAGATATTAAGATTTTTTAAAGGATTTCAGGAGAATTTAAAGACATGTCGATATATTTCAAGTTATTTTAAAGAATTTTTAAAGAAGTCACGGGCGTTCCAAGATTTTAAATTAATTTACACATTTTGTTAATTTTTTCAAAGGATTTTAAATGATATTGAAAGTTTTTAAAGCATTATAAAAGAACTTTCAAGACTTTAAGGATTATGAAAAATGTTCACAAGATTTTTTATATGATTTTATGGAAATTAAGGACATTTCAAGAGATTTTACAAGATTTAAAAAATATCAAGTTTTCCTAAAGAATTTTAAGATTTTAAGGAATTTCAAAACATTCAAAAAAAGTTTCAAAATTTTGAAGTACTTGATTTTTCAATAAAAAATGTTTTATTATTCTTTAAAATTTATTAAGTCTCTTGATTCTAAAAGTATGTGGAAAAATTAGAGAATTTTCAAAAAATTTCAGAGTTTCTAAAACATGCGAAAGGATTTCTAAAGATTTCAAATTATTTGAAGGAATTTCAAAACCCAAAAATGACCGTTTTTTTGTTTGGGTAGAAACAACTTTTTACTTTAGTCATCCGCCATCTTGTAAAAAAATTAATTTTGATAAAATCTCTCCGTCAAGTACACAAGAATATTACATTTTACATATTGGCGGTAACTCAGTTGTTCATCACTATTTTGAAATAAAAATATTACTGTAACTTCTTGAAATATATATCTTTCGAACTTATAAACATTAATCTGTAAATATGCAATATTTTCTTTTAAAAAGTATTTCTCAAAGAAAGCGTTTTTTTAACCATTGAGACTGTACCTAACCCCTTAAATCTCTAGTTATTAAAAAGGAAGAAAATAAACCTGCTTAAAGTTCCTAGAAGTATATTTTACCGTGTTTTTCAGCAATATACAAATTATTAAATTTTTCAATACATAAATATTACCATCTTTTATATTTTCATAAATCATACTCAAGTGTGAAAAATGTTGAGATTTTCCTATTTTTACCCGATGTTTTATTTCATTGTGAAAAACTCTTCAATGCGATACTGTCCAATAGTACTAGATAATCTGGGAGGTATAAGCAACGATCTGGCTTTGGTTTAGGTTCTGGGTCAAGCTGGGAATTAAAAAGCCATATTTTTTCGATTAGATAAAAATTTACCGAGATAGGGAAGTGGAATTTTTTCGATTTTGTGCGGTGTTTGTGTATTGTTATTTTGAAAATTCGGTGCTTAGTGTTTTGCGATTATTATTTTTAAAAACTTTGAGACTTTATTTATCATATTCTCAACGGAAATGGATATTTTTACGTAAAAATATCAATTTCCGTTAAGAAAACGTAAACATAACCTCAAATAGGTTAAGTTTAGTTGTTTCCAGCCCTCTGAATCTCTAAGTTAAAAGTATCATGAATGCTGACTGGTGGCCAGCAGAGGCGCTGGTTGTTCATGAGGCCGACGAGTTCTACCACAACATTGTCAAATATCAGATTTGAGTGTTTTGTGTATTGTTATTTTGAAAATTCGGTGCTTAGTGTTTTGCGATTATTATTTTTAAAAACTTTGAGACTTTATTTATCATATTATTTAACCTAAAATGAGGAAATGTGTCGCTTATGGATGTAAATCCGGTTACAAGACGTGCTCCGAGAGTGTACACGCCTTGTTGATAATATTTTCGAAACTACTGGACCGATCCTTATGAAATTTGAACCAAATATTCTTTACACCTATCGCTATGTCCCCTATAAAAAATTTTCAAAAATTTTGATTTTTACTTTTTTTTTTTTTTTAAATCAGCGAAAAAATAGCGTTTTTTTGAAGTTTTTTTGTTTTTTCTTCACCATTTTTTTATTTTTTGAAATAATTGAATAAATTTCATAGGGGACATAGCCATTGTCCTACCGAATCTAAAGCACTTTGATTTTTTTGTTTCAGACAATGTTGTGTTGTGTATTGGTATATGGAGTCGATATTGTTTTTAACGTTATTTATTGATATTCTTAAACTCGTAAGGTACATGAGATATTGAGATATTAAGAATACATTCAAAGGATATTTTGAGTGCACCTTCAGTTGGTGACTGCTATTCGACTGAACTTACGAACTAGTTACTATGGTAAAAAGGGCTGTCAAATTAGAAAAACTTAAAGGTGGGAGTGAAGACCCAAGCCAAAGAAATGTGCGTGGCATCCATGGAATTCCCCAGTGATTCGTTTACTATCATAAAACCCAATACCTGGGCGGATAAGCTTTAGAGCAATAAAATACTTAAAGTCCTACAACAGAGTGAAAATCACGAAGCTTATTGCAATAACCATTTCAAGTATTGAACCATAGTTTTACAATCCTAGAACCTTATTTCGGATTCTTATTTTGTTGAATAGGTCTCAACAGACAATCCTGCTCCGAGATTTTATCAACAAGGCGGACCTACCTTCTTTTCGAGGTGTTGCGCTTGGCTGACGTTTGTGGTCGTAAAAGTGTACAAAATAAAAAAATTTATATAGTTCAAGGGTGTATTTACTAAGCCTAAAAACTTTTATATGATAACCGAGTTACTAGACTGACTCTTTAAGACAAAGGCTCCTGAGTGCGATTCAATGCGATCTAATACGAACTTTCTACTTCGCATTCAATTGTATTCAGTACAATTGAATTAAGATCGAAGTCTCGCATTAACTCGCATTGAACGTAGAATTTATCACTTACGTATTTAGACGCATAAAACATGATGTACCCTGTATACGAACTATCGCATTAAAAAGTATTTGCTTCCGGTCCAATGCGAAGTTGTCGATAAGCGGACTTCAACACATAATCTCCACACCTTTTACTGAGAAGCTTTTGAGTACTTTTGCTTATTCGGATAAAGCAGATACTGTTCGACATAAACAATGTCCTCTGTTGCTGTCAGTCGACGTTAATCAAGATGTCACTTGTAAAGCTTGCAAATCTTTTCAGACTGTTTTGAATAAGAAAATTATTCGTAGGCAGAAAAACAAGCAAGCGAATTATTTAAATGTAACCGATTTGAGTCTAAGAAAAAGGGAGAGATTACTACGAATGAAAAAGCAACTAAACGCCAAGGGAAGAGCAAAAGAACGTGCTCAACAATCTGCTCGTTTTTTGGGGGAAATAATTTGTAAATCTCAGAATAAAATGATGCTGATGGAAGAAAAGACTATGAATGATTTGCTTGTTAAAAACAAAAAAAATAGTCACAATGAAACAATTGCCATTCAAGAAATTCTCAAAGCTCCAAAAGCAAAAGATGCTAGAGGTCGAAGATTTTCGAGCGAATGGATTGTTTTATGCCTTCTTCTGCACATGCGATCGCCCGCAACATATCGAATGATAAAATTCCTTGTGGACGAATTATTAAAAAGTAAGTAAATGTCAATAATAAACTTTTTTTGTGTTAAACTAAGATAAATTGACTAAACTGTATAAGAAATTATAAAACTGGGTTTTGAAATAATTAAAAAATCTTTTTTGCAGATATTTGTCACAAATGGATTGTCCTTGTAGATTTGATCCGAATTTTTTTGCAATTCTGAAGGAATACTTTGTCAAAAAAAAACGGAAAGCAGTTGCATGGAGTTTTAGTGCTGGACGAGATGGGCACAAGGAAGAATTTACTTCTAGATCAGAAAAAAATGACCTTCAAAGGAGTCACTAACTTTGGAGATAACGCTCCCAAAAACGTGGAAACTGAAATGGCTGATCATGCAGTAGTATTAATTTTTCACCCGTGTGGGGTTGCTAGCCCCCCATCGGGCGCCTCCCCAGGTTGCGGATAGGGGAACGCCTCCCAGAAATGGGTGTTATTGGGGAAATCAAATACCTGAGGTGGACAAAAACTAGCTAGGGGAAGGAACCCCGAATATTAAACCAAAGATGGATAAGTGTGTAGAAAACAACTTACCCCAAGGGAGTACCAATCTCCCCGTCAATTCCGATCGGGTGCAAGCCCCGATGATTGACGCTGGTTCCACGGATTTTGGGGGGAACCAAGCACACGTTTCGGCCGGAAATGGGGATCTACCCACGCCATCATGGATGGGTAAATGGGGTACCATCCTGGCCCTGTTGGAAGAACAGCAGAAGAATATGGAGGCGCTACAAAAGGCCTTCCATATAGCAAACAACGCCCTGCCAAAAAATGCACCGATGCCGGTCAAAGACAATATGGCTAAGGCTCTGGAGCATTTGGGCAGTATAAGGAGCACTGGCCTAGCTTTGAAAGCAGCACGGGACAACCTGGATAAAGATTTCTCGGAGCAGAAAGAGAGGAGCAGAAAAGAGAGGAGCGTCCAAGACTCCTGAAGGAAGCACTCCAAAGAGGGGGTCTGTCGCCATTCCGAAACACCTGGAGATGGAGACCGACGGGAAAGAGGATTCGCGTAAGGGCCAGGAAGAAGATGGCCAGTGGCAAGAGGCCAAAAAGAAAAAGAAGAGACCTCCAAAAAAGAAGGAGGTGGTGGAACCGAAGCCGAGGTCAAAGAGTGTCAGAAGAGCCAGACCCAGCGACGCAATAAAATTAACGGTGAAGGAGGGTCAGTCCTATGCAGATATCCTGAAGGATATGAAGAAGGGCGTGAACCCGGCCTCCACAAGCACGGAGGTCCTCTCGATCAGGAGAACAAAAAAGGAAGAGATCCTTATTGTTCTCAAAAAGGGGCAAGACAACACCGCCTTCAGTCAAGCGCTTACCAGCGCGATTGGGAGCAAGGCGGAAGTTAGGTCCTTAATCACCAAGGTATCCTTAGAAATAAGGGACCTTGACGAAATGACCACAGAGGAAGAGGCAGTCGCAGCCGTGAGAGCGAAACTGGAGAAAGAGGATATGGAAATATCTTGTAAGCTCTTCTCAAGGTACGGAAAAGCAAAGGTAGCGGTGATACAGCTGCCACAGATGGATGCAAAAGTTCTCAGAGATGCGGGAAAAATCAGGATTGGCTGGATCAATTGCAGAATCCGTGAAAGAGTCGAAGTACCAAGGTGCTTTAAGTGCCTTGGATACGGACACACGATCAGAAACTGCAGTGGTCCCGACAGGAAAGAATCCTGCTGGAAATGCGGTGAACCGAATCACAAGCACAACGAATGCACTAACACTCCAAAGTGCACGACATGTGCGGACAAGGGAACTGTGGATATCAAGCACATCACAGGCAGCCGCTTTTGCCCAACCTTTAGATTGGAGCTGAAGAAGAGGAATGGACAATGAACACCAGGATACTTCAAGTGAACCTGTGTAGGAGCAAAGCAGCTCTAGACCTGTTGAAGCAAACTGCCAGGGAGAGAAAAGCTGATATATTGCTCTTTAGCGAGCAATGTAAAAAGCCAGACCTCTCAACCTGGTATCAAGACTCAACAGGCAGAGCTGGGATCCAAATTCTTAACCCTAAGCTGCAGATAGGTCAATTCCAGGAAACTGATAGTGGACACGTGTGGGTAGAGGTAGCAGGTATGCGGATTTATAGCTGCTACTTCTCTCCGAATGACAACCAGAGCAAGTTCGAGGAAGAGATCCAGGACCTCGAAGGCAGTATAACGTCAGCAAGGAAAGAAGTTCTCATAACCGGAGATTTCAATAGTAAATCACCAGAATGGGGCGAAAGCAGAAGGGATAAAAGAGGAATCATCGTGGAGGAAATGGTGGCAAGAAGTGACCTAACGGTTATAAACAAAGGACAAATGTTCACCTTCACAAGAGGTGATTCAGGATCCATCATTGACCTGACGATAGCGAGTTCTGGAACAGCCCGAAGAATAAGGGATTGGAAAATTCTTGATGAGGAATCTCTAAGCGACCACAGGTACATAGAGTTCTCCATCAGTCAATCCACAAGCAAAGATAAGAAGAAAGGACGGCAAAATAAGAAGATCAAGCACCCGTCCTGGAATACAAGGAAACTCGACGAAAGCAAGCTAAGGCGCTTCCTGGAGGAAACGAGACTCACAGATGAGCTCAATTGGGTGAAAAAACCCGAAACAATGGAAGCCCTAGTCGAAGCCACTCGAAGCAAGGTGATTGCCGCATGCGACGCATGTGCACCACGTCGCAGATTCGAAAGGAACATAGGGAACTCTATGTACTGGTGGAATGATGATCTGACACGACTGCGTAAGGTATGCTTGAAAG